>CM059421.1:31430000-31435000 GCA_030378225.1 Knoxia roxburghii
GCCTCACATACAATACACGGATAAGATATATTGATCGGTGGATTCCCGCCGTAGATCTTTCTATGGATAGTGTTGGATACCCCCACTATGGTCATGTTCTATTCAGAAGAATAAAATAAAAATTGTCTTTCGGAGAGGTGGCTGAGTGGTTGATAGCCCTGGTCTTGAAAACCGGTATAGTTTGAAATAAAGAACTATCGAGGGTTCGAATCCCTCTCTCTCCTTTTTTGCTCATTGAATAGCTTTGGTTCTTTATTAGTTTTGACCGGACTGGTGTAATTAAAGAAGGGGAGATGCGGCTCCACCTCTTACTTAGCAATCTAAATATAGCCTCTACTTCTACTTAGTTGATTCAAACTTCCTTAAGAGTTAATACCTAACGGATTTAGATTCTGTCAGATATAGTATGCGACAGTTTTTTATTCTGCACCTACTAGCATTGGTCCAGCAGTGACTTTGTTCTTCCCACGACACGGCTGAAGCCTTCGGTTCATTAGATACTGAGAAAGACTTTTTCCTTTTAAGTGGGATTCCCAGCTATCCTTCCATCCGCCCCTTTATCAAGCTACAAGCCTCGATCTATATGAAAGACACTCTGCCCGGTCCTCATATGGATGAGGAACTCGAAAGCTCTGTCCTCCTTTCCTTAGCCCGAAAAGAATATTGCTTTTTCTTCCTATTACAAGATCTGGTCCAGCACTCACATCTAACTCTTTTGCCAGAACAGACTCTAATAGGGCTTTAAAGACTTTTCACTCTATCCACAGACAAAAGAAGAGAAAGACTTCCATCACCTTACTACGACTAGAGGGCAAGGAGTGGTGTTCTGACCCTGAAGCAGAAAGCCTCGGAATTTTTTTGCAACCTCTACTCTGGTGATACTTCTTGTGGCCTCCCCTACCCAGTAAGAAATAGATTTCCCACTCTCTCAGAAAGAGAGCAAGCAGGCCTTAGCAGGTTGATCACTGATGAAGAAATTAAGGCAGCAATTTTTGAGATGGACCCTCTTAAAGAACCAGGTTTAGATGGGATAAATGCTCATTTTTATCACCACAATTGGGAAATAGTTGGACACTCATTATGCACTGCAGTTCGTGAGGCCTTCAACTCCGGAAGAATTGACGAGAATCTCAACAGAGCATTAGTTGTACTCATCCCGAAATCCACCAAACCAGAAAGGTTGAAAGATTTCAGACCCATCCGCCTTATTAACATTTGCACCAAAGTCATTGCAAACCACCTTCGACCAATTATGCCCACTCTCATCAGCCCGACACAAACCAGTTTTATAGCCGGCAGAAGTATTGTGGAAAATATCATCATAGCTCAAGAGATTGTCCACTCCATGAGAAATACAAAGGGACCTAAAGGTTGGTTAGCAGTCAAGGTTGATCTAGAGAAGGCTTTCGACCGAGTAAGCTGGAACTTTTCATTCGTATTAAATAGAATCTACTTCCCTTACATGCCACACCAAACCTCTCGATCGATATAGAACGATGCTTTTTCAGGATCCAAACCTCAAAGAAAGGGCATACGCTTTATCGCTATATACGAACTGATGAGATGATGTCCGAATGCACTAAAGGGCTGTCGCTTTCCAAGTAACAATCCTGAAAAGCTTGGTCCCCTCAAGCTAAAGGAGAGTACTTCACGCCCCAGTCTTCCATTTTGGCTAGCCCTCTTCTTTCTTTCCATTGGTCAGTTGTAGATATAGTTTCCGGGTGGCTCCCATACCCGAATGTCTAAGGATCAATGGCTTGAGAAGGTGAAAGTACCTCTTCACCCGGCTCCGCTTCTTGTTCTGTAGCTAGAGCTGGGTAAATCCTTCGAGAGTCCAGGTGGATGGCAAGTCCGCCCCTATATCTTCGATTCTACCTTTAAAAAAAAAACAGACCTTTCTAAACTCTTCACTCATGTCATTCATATTTAGATCCATTGGGGAATAAGAAGTGAGCTCATCTTGGATCCCAGTGGACGCCTCAGAAGCGGAACTATTGGAGACCGGGGGGGCCCCTATAGAACCACTTCTTTCAGATGGAGAAGACTCCGATACAAAAATCTTAATCCGGGTTCATAACGAGTGGGACCGGTTAGATCAAACTGCGAGCCATATTGAAAAATAGAAAGTTTCCTCTTCATCTTATAACTTTAGCACAAAAATCTCTTATCCGACGTTAGTTAAGGTTGAAGCTGGTGGGGACACTACATCTCAAGCGAGTGCCCATAGATCAGACAATCGTAACATAGCTATAGATAAAGAAACTCGTGATTCAGTCAATCCAATACGTTGACTAGACACATCGCCAACTCCCTTTTATTAGTCTCCTATCCCTCATGTGACTTCCACGCTGATCAAAGAAGAGGGCGCGCAGCAGAACCACATCATTTAGAATTGAATACATTTTTCCCATCACAAAGTAGACAAGAGCTAAGGCTACTGAGACTGCAAAGAAAGGCTAGTTCGATGGCCCCGGAACAACGATTCTATATTATATAGAATATAGAACGTCGGTCCACTCCTAAGCTTCCGGCATTGCTGCGTCAACCATTATTGTGGAATTGGACACACTTTGCTACTTATTATTATTAGAAAGATTCAATACTCAACATAAGGATCCGAAGTTTCGCATACTACTTTCCCATGGATGTACGCCTAACCTACGCTGGTTGAACGGAACTTCTGATTCGCTGTCTCATCGACTTCGCCTTGGGGTCGTCTTCCCTTCTCGTTCTTCTGAAGAAATGTCAACTATAGGAGAGTAAATGGAAATCACGGAGTGAGAAAAGGGTTTGACCAGTTGGACTTTCCTCATCTTGGATCGGATTGGATCAGCACCTCTGAGCTACTTACATATTAGCATTAGCAACCGATTATCCGATCTCTTTCGACGCACAAGCGCTAAGCGATAAGAATTCCTTTCGGGAAAGCCGCTGTGAAAATGGGTGCTTCGGATCGGGAGTAACCACTACTGATAGGGCAAATGGCACATTGTTAAGGTTGATAGAGACGAACTCCTAATTCTCTTGCTTTAGCGTGAAAGAAAGGTCAGATCATTGCCCACTCTTTATCCTCTCCTCATTGGACTCAAGGACATCGATAAGCTAAACCAGCAGTAGATTCTATCTATCCTACATGCGCCTAGCTACCTATCTTGAGATAGCTCGATCTTATTTGTTCTGTTATGTCCTTAGCTTCTCTAACCGAACCCTTGGAAGCCATTAAAAGAAAGCACTGGGAAGCCAGCAAGAGAGAACTCAGGGGGAGAGAAGGTGTTCGCAAAGACAAGGCTCAACTACCAGTAAGTTAAGGAAGTCAAAAAGTGCAAGTGGTTGATTGACAAACTATTCTGGTAAGCACAGGTTCTTATTGTTCCTAAAGCTCTGGACCTCGAAGCCCCTATCACTACAGGCCTTTGATCAGGGCCCATGCAAGAGCGACAGCTGCTTTGTAGTCAAGAGGAGCGGATCCATGCTATTCCCTTGTTTAAGTTTAAGCAAGAGTCTATTTTCTTTTCCTCCGGTTAGCGAAGTTCCCCAGACTAGGGTTCTACCATGACGAAAAAATGCATTCAGAAAGAAAGAGGTTCGTGCGTGCAGCTTGCACTATAATTGCTTCCTCTTCTTTCGAATGCTAATGTGTGGTTTTGTCCTACTTCCAAAGTCTTCTATCTACGTTAGCTTTTTTGTAATTGCATTGAAGTTTTCTCATATTCTCGTAGTCTGTGGTATACTAAAAAAGTCAATAATTTTAATTCAATTGGTATTAAATTTTGTAAGTATGCTTGTGTTTTACTGCATTTTATGCTACACTACTGTGGAAAAAAAGTTGAGTTGAAAGCTTGAGTGTTGATTTCATTTGCAACTACTGATTTTGTTTTCCAAGTTCAATGATGCAACTTTCTGGCTTCTTGATTGATTGTTGTCACTTATTTCTTAGATGCATTGGCCAACTAAAAGTTTGAGGAACGGTCGCTATTAGACTTTCATTTGTACTGCCTCCTATATACACCCCGCAGTTTCTCACTATAGATTTTATCAAACGATGCTCTGCTTTGGGTGCTTATGATTTAGCTTGTTCGACTCCTAAATTACTTGGAACAAGACCAAGGCTTTTATTACAGAATTTGATGCTCAAGTGGCTATGTGATGATGAGCTGTTCGAGGATGTTTTAATGTATTTCGAGAAGTCGCGAATTTCTGGGTGCCCATCTGATAATTATATGTTTCCCATCGTTCTCAAGGCTTGCGCTGCTTTAAATGATGTTTCTTTGGGTAGGATTTCACATGGCCTAATACCATGTTTAATTTCAATGTATGCTAACCGTGGTGAGTTACTTCTAGCAAGGTATCTTTTTTATTCCTCAAGTGACAAGAATATTGCAATTTGGAATGCAATGATTTCTGCAAACACGGGTAGCCAAGAATCAAACCATGCCTTTGAACTGTTTCTTGAAATGCTCTGAAATGGTTTGCAGCCCAACATGGTTACTTTTATATCACTTATTCCAGCATGTCAAGACCTTGATTCCTTTTGGCATGGCGACTCTCTTCATGCTTGGGTGATAAAGTATGGCCTAGTGAATCAACAATCTGTAGCAACAGCCTTGCTGTCAATGTATGCAAAAGTTGGAGACATAAAATCTGCAGAGCATATCTTTGACAGCATGCCTAAGAAGAATTTGTTATCCTGGAACTCGATGGTTTCAGCGTACATCAGCAACGGCTTTTGGATGCAAGTTTCACCAAGTTCCGTGAAATGCAGTTGGCCGGAGTCAATCCAGATGCAATAACTATCATTAGTATTCTTTCTTCCTGCTTTGAGCAAGAAGAAGCAGCCTTTCTGATGGGAAAGTCCGTTCATTCATCTATTGTGAAGAAGGGAACTGAGTCTAATCTCAATGTCTGCAACACTCTGCTGGCATTTTACTTGAACTCTGGCAAGGTGGAATCTGCCTTCATTATATTTGATGGAATGAGTAAACCCAATGTTATTTCGTGGA